>CM074297.1:1410620-1413120 GCA_037194245.1 Opsariichthys bidens
ATATCTAACCCTAACCCTAACTCTAACCCTAACCAAACCCTAGCTCTGCCATTTGAAAACATCTATCTATCTATCTATCTATCTATCTATCTAACCCTAACCTTTCCCTAACCCTAACCCTAACCTAACCTAACCCTAACCCTACCCTAGCCCTAACCCTAACCCTAACCCCAACCTTACCCTAACCCTAACCCTAACTCTAACCCTAACCAAACCATAACTCTATCATTTGATAACATCAATCTATCTATCTATCTTACCCTGAACCTAACTGTAACTATAACCATAGCCGAACCTTAACCCTAACCCAACTCTAACCATAACCATAACCCTAACCCTATCACATCTATTTATCTAACCCTAACCCTACCCTAACTTTAACCCTAACCCTAACCCTAACCAAAACCTAACCCTAACCCGAACCTAACCCTAACCGTAACCCTATCTCTAACCCTAACCAAACTCTAACTCTATCATTTGAAAACATCTATCAATCTAACCCTAACCCTACCCTAACCCTAACCAAAACCTAACCCTAACCCTAATCCTAACCTAACCCTAACCGTAACCCTATCTCTGACCCTAACCAAACTCTAACTCTATCATTTGAAAACATCTATCTATCTAACTCTAACCCTACCCTAACCCCAACTATAACCCTAACCAAAACCTAACCCTACCCTAACCCTAACTCTAACCCTAACCCTAACCCTACCCTAACCGGAACGCAAATCCTAATCCTAACCCTAACCTAACTCTATCATTTTAAAGCATCTATCTATCTACCTAACCTTAACCCTAACCCATTTGAACACATCTATATATCTAACCCTAACCCTAACCCTACCCTAAACCCTACCCCTACCCTGACCCTACCCTAACCCTAACCCTAACTCTATCAATTGACGACATCTATCTAAACCTAACCCTAAACCTACCCTAGCCCTTACCCTAACCCTACCCTACCCTAACCTTACCCTAACCCTAACTCTAACCTAACCATAACCCTAACCAAACCCTAACTCTATCATTTGAACACATCAATATATCTAAACCTAACCCTAACCCTACCCTAACCCTAACCCATTTGAACACATCTATATATCTAACCCTAACCCTAACTCTAACCCTAACCAAACCCTAGATCTACCATTTGAAAACATCTATCTATCTAACCCTAACCCTTCCCTAACCCTAACCTAACCTAACCTAACCCTAACCCTAACCCTAACCAAACCCTAACCCCTACCCTGACCCGAACCCGAACCCGAATCCTAACCCTAGCCCTAGCCCTAACTCTATCATTTGAAAGCACCTATCTATCTACCTAACACTAACACTAACCCATTTGATCACATCTGTATATATAATCCTAACCCTTCCCTAACCCTAACCATAACTCTAACCCTAACCCTAACACATCTATATATCTAACCCTAACCCTAACCCTACCCTAACCCTAACCCTAACCCTACCCTAACCTTACCCTAACCCTAACTCTAACCCTAAACTACCCTAACCTTACCCCAACCCTAACTCTAACCCTAACCCTAACGAAACCCTAACGCTATCATTTGAACACATCTATATATCTAACCCTAACCCTACCCTAACCCTAACCCTAACTGCAAGTTTAACCCTAACCAAAACCTAACCTTAACCTAACCCTAACTCTAACCCTAACCTGAACCCTAACCCTACCCTAACCATACCGTAACCCTAACCCTAACCCTACCCTAACCCGAACCCGAACCCGAACCCGAATCCTAATCCTAATCCTAATCCTAACCCTATCCCTAACCCCAACTCTATCATTTGAAAGCGTCTATCTTTCTACCTAACCTTAACCCTAACCCATTTTAACACATCTATATATCTAACCCTAATCCTAGCGCTAACCCTACCCTAACCATAACCCTAACCCTAACCCTACCCTAAACCCTACCCCTACCCCTACACCTAACCCTACCCTAACCCTAACCCTAACTCTATCAATTGACCACATTTATCTAACCCTAACCCTGACTCTAACCCTAACCCTAACCCTACCCTAACCCTAACTCTAACCCTAACCCTAACCCTAACTCTATCAATTGACCAACTCTATCTATCTAATCCTTACCCTAACTCTAACCCTAAGGATAACCCACGCAAATTACCCTAACCCTAACTCTAACCCTAACCAAACCCTAACTCTATAATTTGAAAACATCTATCTATCTATCTATCTATCTATCTATCTATCTATCTATCTATCTATCTATCTATCTATCTATCTATCTATCTATCTATCTAAACCTAACCCTAACCCTAAACCCTACCCTAGCCCTAGCCCTAACCCTACCCCTATCCTAACCTTACCCTAACCCTAACTCTAACCCTAACCCTAACCCTATCCCTAAACCTACCCTAACCTTACCCTAACCCTAACCCTAACTCTAACCCTAACCAAACCCTTACTCTGTCATTTGAAAACATCTATCTAACCCTAACCCTACCC
>CM074297.1:1420620-1428224 GCA_037194245.1 Opsariichthys bidens
ATCTACCTAACCTTAACCCAAACCCATTTGAACCCATCTATATATCTAACCCTAACCCTTCCCTAACCCTAACGCTAACCCTACCCTAACCATAACCCTAACCCTAACCCTAACACATCTATATATCTAACCCTAACCCTAACCCTACCCTAAACCCTACCCCTACCCCTGACCCTACCCTAACCCTAACCCTAACTCTATCAATTGACGACATCTATCTAAACCTAACCCTAACCCTACCTAGCCCTTACCCTAACCCTACCCTACCCTAACCTTACCCTAACCCTAACTCTAACCTAACCATAACCCTAACCAAACCCTAACTCTATCATTTGAACACATCAATATATCTAACCCTAACCCTACCCTAACCCTAACCCTAACTGTAACCCTAACCCTAACTCTAAACCTAACCATAACCCTAACCAAACCCTAACTCTATCATTTGAACACATCAATATATCTAAACCTAACCCTAACCCTACCCTAACCCTAACCCTAACCCATTTGAACACATCTATATATCTAACCCTAACCCTAACTCTAACCCTAACCAAACCCTAGCTCTACCATTTGAAAACATCTATCTATCTAACCCTAATTCTTCCCTAACCCTAACCTAACCTAACCTAACCTAACCCTAACCCTAACCAAACCCTAACCCCTACCCTAACCCGAACCCGAACCCGAATCCGAATCCGAATCCTAACCCTAGCCCTAGCCCTAGCCCTAACTCTATCATTTGAAAGCACCTATCTATCTACCTAACACTAACACTAACCCATTTGATCACCTCTATATATCTAATCCTAACCCTTCCCTAACCCTAACCCTAAAGCTACCCTAACCATAACTCTAACCCTAACCCTAACACATCTATACATCTAACCCTAACCCTAACCCTAACCGTACCCTAACCCTAACCCTACCCTAACCTTACCCTAACCCTAACTCTAACCCTAAACTACCCTAACCTTACCCTAACCCTAACTCTAACCCTAACCCTAATGAAACCCTAACTCTATCATTTGAACACATCTATATATCTAACCCTAACCCTACCCTAACCCTAACCCTAACTGTAAGTTTAACCCTAACCAAAACCTAACCTTCACCTAACCCTAACTCTAACCCTAACCTGAACCCTAACCCTACCCTAACCATACCCTAACCCTAACCCTAACCTAACCTAACCCGAACCCGAACCCGAACCCGAATCCGAATCCTAACCCTAGCCCTAGCCCTAACTCTATCATTTGAAAGCACCTATCTATCTACCTAAAACTAACACTAACCCATTTGATCACTTCTATATATCTAATCCTAACCCTTCCCTAACCCTAACCCTAAAGCTACCCTAACCATAACTCTAACCCTAACCCTAACACATCTATATATCTAACCCTAACCCTAACCCTACCCTAACCCTAACCCTAACCCTACCCTAACCTTACCCTAACCCTAACTCTAACCCTAAACTACCCTAACCTTACCCTAACCCTAACTCTAACCCTAACCCTAACGAAACCCTAACTCTATCATTTGAACACATGTATATATCTAACCCTAACCCTACCCTAACCCTAACCCTAACTGTAAGTTTAACCCTAACCAAAACCTAACCTTAACCTAACCCTAACTCTAACCCTAACCTGAACCCTAACCCTACCCTAACCATACCCTAACCCTAACCCTAACCTAACCTAACCCGAACCCGAACCCGAACCCGAATCCTAATCCTAATCCTAATCCTAATCCTAACCCTATCCCTAACCCCAACTCTATCATTTGAAAGCATATATCTTTCTACCTAACCTTAACCCTAACCCATTTTAACACATCTATATATCTAACCCTAATCCTAGCGCTAACCCTACCCTAACCATAACCCTAACCCTAACCCTACCCTAAACCCTACCCCTACCCCTAACCCTAACTCTAACCCTAACCCTAACCCTAACCCTAACTCTATCAATTGACCACCTCTATCTATCTAATCCTAACCCTAACTCTAACCCTAAGGATAACCCACGCAAATTACCCTAACCCTAACTCTAACCCTAACCAAACCCTAACTCTATCATTTGAAAACATCTATCCATCTATCTATCTATCCATCTATCTATCTATCTAACCCTAACCCTAACCCTAACCCTACCCTAGCCCTAGCCCTAACCCTACCCCTATCCTAACCTTACCCTAACCCTAACTCTAACCCTAACCCTAACCCTATCCCTAAACCTACCCTAACCTTACCCTAACCCTAACCCTAACTCTAACCCTAAGCAAACCCTAACTCTATCATTTGAAAACATCTATCTAACCCTAACCCTACCCTAACCCCTACTGTAACCCTAACCCTAACCAAAACCTAACACTACCCTAACCCTAACTCTAACCCTAACCCTAACCCTAACCCTAACCCTACCCTAACCTTACCCTAACCTTTCCCTAACCCTAACCCTAACCCTACCCTAACCCAAACCCGAATCCGAATCCTAATCCTAATCCTAACCCTAACCCTAACCCTAACTCTATAATTTGAATGCATCTATCTATCTACCTAACCTTAACCCAAACCCATTTGAACCCATCTATATATCTAACCCTAACCCTTCCCTAACCCTAACGCTAACCCTACCCTAACCATAACCCTAACCCTAACCCTAACACATCTATATATCTAACCCTAACCCTAAGCCTAACCTAAACCCTACCCCTACCCCTGACCCTAAACTAGCCCTAACCCTGCCCTAGCCCTTACCCTAACCCTACCCTACCCTAACCTTACGCTAACCCTAACTATAACCTAACCATAACCCTAACCAAACCCTAACTCTATCATTTGAACACATCAATATATCTATCCTTAACCCTAACCCTAACCTAACCCTAACCCTAACTGTAACCCTAACCCTAACTCTAAACCTAACCATAACCCTAACCAAACCCTAACTCTATCATTTGAACACATCAATATATCTAAACCTAACCCTAACCCTACCCTAACCCTAACCCTAACCCTAACCCTAACCCATTTGAACACATTTATATATCTAACCCTAACCCTAACTCTAACCCTAACCAAACCCTAGCTCTGCCATTTGAAAACATCTATCTATCTATCTATCTATCTATCTATCTATCTATCTATCTATCTATCTATCTATCTATCTATCTATCTAACCCTAACCCTTCCCTAACCCTAACCCTAACCTAACCCTAACCCTACCCTAGCCCTAACCCTAACCCTAACCCCAACCTTACCCTAACCCTAACTCTAACCCTAACCCTAACCCTAAACCTACCCTAATCTTGCTCTAACCCTAACCCTAACACTAATCCTAACTCTAACCAAACCTAACTCTATCATTTGAATACATCTATATATCTAACACTAACCCTACCCTAAGCCCAAATATGTAACCCTAACTAAAACCTAACTCTATCATTTGAACACATCTATATATCTAACCTCACCCTACCCTAACCCTAACCCTAACTGTAAGCTTAACCCAAACCAAAACCTAACCCTAACCTAACCCAAACCCTAACCCCAACCCTACCCTAACTTAACCTAACCTAACCCGAACCCGAACCCGAATCCTAACCCTAACCCTAACCCTAACCCTAACTCTATCAATTGACCACATTTTTCTAACCCTAACCCTAACCCTGACCCTAACCCATTTGAACACATCTATCTATATAACCCTAACCCTACCCTAACCCCCATCTGTAACCCTGACCCTAACCAAAACCTAACCCTGCCCTAACCCTACCTCTAACCCTAACCCTAACCCTAACCCTACCCTAACCTTACCCTAAACCTAACCCTAACCCTAACCAAACCCTAACCCCTACCCTAACCCGAACCCGAACCCGAACCCGAATCCTAACCCTAGCCCTAACTCTATCATTTGAAAGCACCTATATATCTACCTAACACTAACACTAACCCATTTGAACACATCTATATATCTAAACCTAACCCTTCCCTAACCCTAACCCTAAAGCTACCCTAATCATAACTCTAACCCTAACCCTAACACATCTATATATCTAACCCTAACCCTAACCCTACCCTAACCCTAACCCTAACCCTACCCTAACCTCACCCTAACCCTAACTCTAACCCTAAACTACCCTAACCTTACCCCAACCCTAACTCTAACCCTAACCCTAACGAAAACCCTAACTCTATCATTTGAACACATCTATATATCTAACCCTAACCCTACCCTAACCCTAACTGTAAGTTTAACCCTAACCAAAACCTAACCTTAACCTAACCCTAACTCTAACCCTAACCTGAACCCTAACCCTACCCTAACCATACCCTAAACCTAACCCTAACCCTAACCCTAACCCTGCCCTAACCCGAACCCGAACCCGAATCCTAATCCTAATCCTAATCCTAACCCTAACCCTAACTCTATCATTTGAAAGCATCCATCTTTCTACCTAACCTTAACCCTAACCCATTTTAACACATCTAAATATCTAACCCTAATCCTAGCGCTAACCCTACCCTAACCATAACCCTAACCCTAACCCTACCCTAAACCCTACCCCTACCCCTACCCCTAACCTTACCCTAACCCTAACCCTAACTCTATCAATTGAGGACATTTATCTAACCCTAACCCTGACTCTAACCCTAACCCTAACCCTACCCTAACCCTAACTCTAACCCTAACCCTAACTCTATCAATTGACCACCTCTATCTATCTAATCCTAACCCTAACTCTAACCCTAAGGTTACCCACACAAATTACCCTAACCCTAACTCTAACCCTA
Organism: Opsariichthys bidens; assembly: GCA_037194245.1. Taxonomy (NCBI): domain Eukaryota; kingdom Metazoa; phylum Chordata; class Actinopteri; order Cypriniformes; family Xenocyprididae; genus Opsariichthys; species Opsariichthys bidens. The sequence goes on from CM074297.1 coordinate 1,425,422, forward strand.
ACCAAACCCTAACTCTATCATTTGAAAACATATATCTATCTATCTATCTATCTATCTATCTATCTATCTATCTATCTATCTATCTATCTATCTATCTATCTATCTATCTATCTATCTAACCCTAACCCTAACCCTATCCCTAAACCTACCCTAACCTTAGACCTCTATTTAGTACTGAGACTGCTCTCATTAGAGTTACAAATGATTTGCTCTTATCATTAGATCATGGTTGTATCTCTCTATTAGTGTTACTAGACCTCAGTGCTGCTTTTGACACAATCGACGACAATATTCTTTTGAATAGACTAGAAAATTATGCTGGAATTAGTGGAATTGCATTGGCATGGTTCAAATCATACTTATCTGACCGTTATCAGTTTGTAGTAGTAAACGAAGAGATGTCATTTCAATCACAAGTTAAATATGGAGTACCACAAGGCTCAGTTCTAGGACCGTTGCTTTTCACTCTGTACATGCTACCCTTGGGAGATGTCATTAGGAAGCATGGCATTAGCTTTCACTGTTACGCTGATGATACTCAGCTCTATATTTCCTCACGCCCTGACGAAACCTACCAATTCTCAAAATTAACAGAATGCGTAGCTGATATAAAAAATTGGATGACTTGTAATTTCCTACTACTAAACTCAGAAAAAACAGAGATTCTAATTATTGGACCAAAAACTTCACATAAAAACCTAGAATACTGTCTAACACTTGATGGCTGCTCTGTTAAGTCATCTTCGTCAGTTAGGAACCTGGGTGTGCTCTTTGATACCAATCTTTCATTTGAAAGCCACATTTCTAGCATATGTAAAACCGCATTCTTCCATCTTAAAAATATATCGAAATTGCGACATATGCTCTCAATGACAAATGCGGAACAGCTAGTTCATGCGTTTATGACCTCGAGACTAGATTACTGTAATGCTCTATTGGGTGGTTGCCCTGCTCGCGTGATAAACAAATTACAGCTGGTCCAAAACGCAGCTGCTAGAGTCCTTACTAGAACCAGGAAATATGAACATATTAGCCCTGTTCTGTCAAAACTGCACTGGCTCCCTATTAAACATCGTATAGATTTTAAAATCTTGCTAATTACTTACAAAGCACTAAATGGCTTAGCTCCCCAGTACCTGAGTGAGCTCTTAATGCATTATAGTCCTTCGCGTCTATTACGATCTCAGAATTCTGGCCAGTTGTTAATACCTAGAATATCAAAATCAACCGCAGGCGGTAGATCCTTTTCCTATTTGGCACCTAAACTCTGGAACAATCTTCCTAGCATTGTTCGGGAAGCAGACACACTCTGTCAGTTTAAATCTAGACTAAAAACGCATCTATTTAACTTGGCATACACATGACGCACTATAAACTTTTGTCTTCATATCCGTTAAAGGATTGTTAGGCTGCATAGATCAGGTCAGCCGGAACCGGGATCACTTCCTATAACTCCAGATGTACTCGGTACATCAGAAGAAGAATGGCGTCTACGCTAATTTTTTGTCTCTCTGCTTATCCTGAGGTTTACCAATTAACGTGATTGGCTGGATCTGGGCTGTATCCGGGTCGGACGGGGAACCTGTGCCTGTGTGCGGCAGCAATGTGGCCCTGTGGTGTCGGCGGAGACTGTGTTAACTAGCTCATCCTTTGTTAAGACCTTACCGACTCATCAGCCAGTGGCACATATCCCAACAAACCGTCCCATACCGGCGTGATCAAAAAGATCTTAAACTAGATTAAATATTTTGACTGTTGCGATTCCAAAACGGTTTAATGACCTGTAACTCTGCCTGAGTATCAGACAAGTGTTCACTGTTGGCCAGAGGAGAACTGGCCCCCCGACTAAGCCTGGTTTCTCCCGAGGTTTTTTTCTCCATTTGTTGGAGTTTTGGTTCCTTGCCGCTGTTGCCTTTGGCTTGCTTAAGTTGGGGAAACTTGCTTGATATTCAGCAGTGTTTTTGATATGCCTGCATTGGCGCCGTTGTATACAAACTGAGCTGAGCCGGACGATTACGTCACTGTTTTCTGCAGTGCTGATATACGTAAATTAACTAGACTAATAACTATTGATATTTGCAATGGAATGAATCAATAATATATAGAATAAGCTGCACAATGACACCATTTTCTTATTAATGTAAAGCTGCTTTGCCACAATTTGCATTGTAAAAAGCGCTATATAAATAAAGATGACTTGACTTGACTTGACCAAACCCTAACTCTATATTTCAAAACATCTATCTATCTATCTTACCCTGAACCTAACTGTAACCATAACCATAACCTAACCATAACCCTAACCAAACCCTAACTCTATCATTTGAACACATCAATATATCTATCCTTAACCCTAACCCTACCCTAACCCTAACCTAACCCTAACCCTAACTGTAACCCTAACCCTAACTCTAAACCTAACCATAACCCTAACCAAACCCTAACTCTATCATTTGAACACATCAATATATCTAAACCTAACCCAAACCCTACCCTAACCCTAACCCTAAACCCATTTGAACACATCTATATATCTAACCCTAACCCTAACTCTAACCCTAACCAAACCCTAGCTCTGCCATTAGAAAACATCTATCTATCTATCTATCTATCTATCTATCTATCTATCTATCTATCTATCTATCTATCTATCTATCTATCTATTATCTATCTATCTATCTATCTATCTATCTAACCCTAACCTTTCCCTAACCCTAACCCTAACCTAACCTAACCCTAACCCTACCCTAGCCCTAACCCTAACCCCAACCTTACCCTAACCCTAACCCTAACTCTAACCTAA
>CM074297.1:1428324-1433324 GCA_037194245.1 Opsariichthys bidens
GTCTAACACTTGATGGCTGCTCTGTTAAGTCATCTTCGTCAGTTAGGAACCTGGGTGTGCTCTTTGATACCAATCTTTCATTTGAAAGCCACATTTCTAGCATATGTAAAAACCGCATTCTTCCATCTTAAAAATATATCGAAATTGCGACATATGCTCTCAATGACAAATGCGGAACAGCTAGTTCATGCGTTTATGACTCGAGACTAGATTACTGTAATGCTCTATTGGGTGGTTGCCCTGCTCGCGTGATAAACAAATTACAGCTGGTCCAAAACGCAGCTGCTAGAGTCCTTACTAGAACCAGGAAATATGAACATATTAGCCCTGTTCTGTCAAAACTGCACTGGCTCCCTATTAAACATCGTATAGATTTTAAAATCTTGCTAATTACTTACAAAGCACTAAATGGCTTAGCTCCCCAGTACCTGAGTGAGCTCTTAATGCATTATAGTCCTTCGCGTCTATTACGATCTCAGAATTCTGGCCAGTTGTTAATACCTAGAATATCAAAATCAACCGCAGGCGGTAGATCCTTTTCCTATTTGGCACCTAAACTCTGGAACAATCTTCCTAGCATTGTTCGGGAAGCAGACACACTCTGTCAGTTTAAATCTAGACTAAAAACGCATCTATTTAACTTGGCATACACATGACGCACTATAAACTTTTGTCTTCATATCCGTTAAAGGATTGTTAGGCTGCATAGATCAGGTCAGCCGGAACCGGGATCACTTCCTATAACTCCAGATGTACTCGGTACATCAGAAGAAGAATGGCGTCTACGCTAATTTTTTGTCTCTCTGCTTATCCTGAGGTTTACCAATTAACGTGATTGGCTGGATCTGGGCTGTATCCGGGTCGGACGGGGAACCTGTGCCTGTGTGCGGCAGCAATGTGGCCCTGTGGTGTCGGCGGAGACTGTGTTAACTAGCTCATCCTTTGTTAAGACCTTACCGACTCATCAGCCAGTGGCACATATCCCAACAAACCGTCCCATACCGGCGTGATCAAAAAGATCTTAAACTAGATTAAATATTTTGACTGTTGCGATTCCAAAACGGTTTAATGACCTGTAACTCTGCCTGAGTATCAGACAAGTGTTCACTGTTGGCCAGAGGAGAACTGGCCCCCCGACTAAGCCTGGTTTCTCCGAGGTTTTTTTCTCCATTTGTTGGAGTTTTGGTTCCTTGCCGCTGTTGCCTTTGGCTTGCTTAAGTTGGGGAAACTTGCTTGATATTCAGCAGTGTTTTTGATATGCCTGCATTGGCGCCGTTGTATACAAACTGAGCTGAGCCGGACGATTACGTCACTGTTTTCTGCAGTGCTGATATACGTAAATTAACTAGACTAATAACTATTGATATTTGCAATGGAATGAATCAATAATATATAGAATAAGCTGCACAATGACACCATTTTCTTATTAATGTAAAGCTGCTTTGCCACAATTTGCATTGTAAAAAGCGCTATATAAATAAAGATGACTTGACTTGACTTGACCAAACCCTAACTCTATATTTCAAAACATCTATCTATCTATCTTACCCTGAACCTAACTGTAACCATAACCATAACCTAACCATAACCCTAACCAAACCCTAACTCTATCATTTGAACACATCAATATATCTATCCTTAACCCTAACCCTACCCTAACCCTAACCTAACCCTAACCCTAACTGTAACCCTAACCCTAACTCTAAACCTAACCATAACCCTAACCAAACCCTAACTCTATCATTTGAACACATCAATATATCTAAACCTAACCCAAACCCTACCCTAACCCTAACCCTAACCCATTTGAACACATCTATATATCTAACCCTAACCCTAACTCTAACCCTAACCAAACCCTAGCTCTGCCATTAGAAAACATCTATCTATCTATCTATCTATCTATCTATCTATCTATCTATCTATCTATCTATCTATCTATCTATCTATCTATCTATCTATCTATCTATCTATCTATCTATCTATCTATCTAACCCTAACCTTTCCCTAACCCTAACCCTAACCTAACCTAACCCTAACCCTACCCTAGCCCTAACCCTAACCCCAACCTTACCCTAACCCTAACCCTAACTCTAACCCTAACCAAACCATAACTCTATCATTTGATAACATCAATCTATCTATCTATCTTACCCTGAACCTAACTGTAACTATAACCATAGCCGAACCTTAACCCTAACCCAACTCTAACCATAACCATAACCCTAACCCTATCACATCTATTTATCTAACCCTAACCCTACCCTAACTTTAACCCTAACCCTAACCCTAACCAAAACCTAACCCTAACCCGAACCTAACCCTAACCGTAACCCTATCTCTAACCCTAACCAAACTCTAACTCTATCATTTGAAAACATCTATCAATCTAACCCTAACCCTACCCTAACCCTAACCCTAACCCTAACCAAAACCTAACCCTAACCCTAATCCTAACCTAACCCTAACCGTAACCCTATCTCTGACCCTAACCAAACTCTAACTCTATCATTTGAAAACATCTATCTATCTAACTCTAACCCTACCCTAACCCCAACTATAACCCTAACCAACACGTAACCCTACCCTAACCCTAACTCTAACCCTAACCCTAACCCTACCCTAACCGGAACGCAAATCCTAATCCTAACCCTAACCTAACTCTATCATTTGAAAGCATCTATCTATCTACCTAACCTTAACCCTAACCCATTTGAACACATCTATATATCTAACCCTAACCCTAACCCTACCCTAAACCCTACCCCTACCCCTGACCCTACCCTAACCCTAACACTAACTCTATCAATTGACGACATCTATCTAAACCTAACCCTAACCCTACCCTAGCCCTTACCCTAACCCTACCCTACCCTAACCTTACCCTAACCCTAACTCTAACCTAACCATAACCCTAACCAAACCCTAACTCTATCATTTGAACACATCAATATATCTAACCCTAACCCTACCCTAACCCTAACCCTAACTGTAACCCTAACCCTAACTCTAAACCTAACCATAACCCTAACCAAACCCTAACTCTATCATTTGAACACATCAATATATCTAAACCTAACCCTAACCCTACCCTAACCCTAACCCTAACCCATTTGAACACATCTATATATCTAACCCTAACCCTAACTCTAACCCTAACCAAACCCTAGCTCTACCATTTGAAAACATCTATCTATCTAACCCTAACCCTTCCCTAACCCTAACCTAACCTAACCTAACCTAACCCTAACCCTAACCAAACCCTAACCCCTACCCTAACCCGAACCCGAACCCGAATCCGAATCCTAACCCTAGCCCTAGCCCTAACTCTATCATTTGAAAGCACCTATCTATCTACCTAACACTAACACTAACCATTTGATCACCTCTATATATCTAATCCTAACCCTTCCCTAACCCTAACCCTAAAGCTACCCTAACCATAACTCTAACCCTAACCCTAACACATCTATACATCTAACCCTAACCCTAACCCTAACCCTACCCTAACCCTAACCCTAACCCTACCCTAACTTTACCCTAACCCTAACTCTAACCCTAAACTACCCTAACCTTACCCTAACCCTAACTCTAACCCTAACCCTAACGAAACCCTAACTCTATCATTTGAACACATCTATATATCTAACCCTAACCCTACCCTAACCCTAACTGTAAGTTTAACCCTAACCAAAACCTAACCTTAACCTAACCCTAACTCTAACCCTAACCTGAACCCTAACCCTACCTAACCATACCCTAAACCTAACCCTAACCCTAACCCTAACCCTGCCCTAACCCGAACCCGAACCCGAACCCGAATCCTAATCCTAATCCTAATCCTAACCCTAACCCTAACCCTAACTCTATCATTTGAAAGCATCCATCTTTCTACCTAACCTTAACCCTAACCCATTTTAACACATCTAAATATCTAACCCTAATCCTAGCGCTAACCCTACCCTAACCATAACCCTAACCCTAACCCTACCCTAAACCCTACCCCTACCCCTACCCCTAACCTTACCCTAACCCTAACCCTAACTCTATCAATTGAGGACATTTATCTAACCCTAACCCTGACTCTAACCCTAACCCTAACCCTACCCTAACCCTAACTCTAACCCTAACCCTAACTCTATCAATTGACCACCTCTATCTATCTAATCCTAACCCTAACTCTAACCCTAAGGTTACCCACACAAATTACCCTAACCCTAACTCTAACCCTAACCAAACCCTAACTCTATCATTTGAAAACATATATCTATCTATCTATCTATCTATCTATCTATCTATCTATCTATCTATCTATCTATCTATCTATCTATCTATCTATCTATCTATCTATCTATCTATCTAACCCTAACCCTAACCCTATCCCTAAACCTACCCTAACCTTAGACCTCTATTTAGTACTGAGACTGCTCTCATTAGAGTTACAAATGATTTGCTCTTATCATTAGATCATGGTTGTATCTCTCTATTAGTGTTACTAGACCTCAGTGCTGCTTTTGACACAATCGACGACAATATTCTTTTGAATAGACTAGAAAATTATGCTGGAATTAGTGGAATTGCATTGGCATGGTTCAAATCATACTTATCTGACCGTTATCAGTTTGTAGTAGTAAACGAAGAGATGTCATTTCAATCACAAGTTAAATATGGAGTACCACAAGGCTCAGTTCTAGGACCGTTGCTTTTCACTCTGTACATGCTACCCTTGGGAGATGTTATTAGGAAGCATGGCATTAGCTTTCACTGTTACGCTGATGATACTCAGCTCTATATTTCCTCACGCCCTGACGAAACCTACCAATTCTCAAAATTAACAGAATGCGTAGCTGATATAAAAAATTGGATGACTTGTAATTTCCTACTACTAAACTCAGAAAAAACAGAGATTCTAATTATTGGACCAAAAACTTCACATAAAAACCTAGAATACTGTCTAACACTTGATGGCTGCTCTGTTAAGTCATCTTCGTCAGTTAGGA